>CATNWA010011196.1:0-18757 GCA_951230385.1 Staurois parvus | reverse complement strand
GACCCCTCCTTTCAGGCCCGGCCGCATGCTCGAAAGGGGTTGGGGTATAAAATGTTGGGGGCCCTTTCAGGAAATATTCAGATTCCTGAAAGGGTGAAAAACTAGGGACCCCACAATTTTTGGGGATGTACACCCCCTGAAAGGTGGCTTTAAATTTTTTTTTAGTATTTATAAGCCAAAAAGTTTGTCAGCCTGTCCATTAAGTGGGGGAAAGTACATGAGAAAATCGTAACAAAAAAAACCGGGGGGTTTCAAGGGCCCCCTGCTCTTTCGACCCTACATCTAGGATGTGCAGATTTTGGTCAATGTTTATTACGATAAGTGTTTTTTTTTTAGTGGCAGTAAAAGAAAAAGGGTCAGAATTTATAAATCTGTTTTTTTTTTTTGGGGGTTTTGGCTCTGGAGTGGAGCCTGAATTTTTGGGGAAATAAACATAGTGGCAAAAAGGATTACATCCCTGTAGACATAGATAGGATGAATGATCTGTACCTGGGGCCCAAAAACGGAGTTGGCCGACTGGGTAGGACCCCCCTGTGAGGATGTCCCAGAGCTAACTAGGAAACCCAAAAGAGCAGGGGTTATCTGGTACTAGAATGGCATTCTGGGGGGGGTGCCACAACAAAGGGAACTTGCACCCTGAAAGAAAAAAAAAAAGACAGGGGGGGGGACCTGAAAAGAAAGGCAGCTGCCTCTGTGCCCTCCCTGTGGAAAGGGAAACCCAAGAGTTCCCAGAAGTATTTTTAGCCTCCAAGAACATACTGAAAAAGGGGAAAGGGTTCTTCGGGCTTGGAACACAATGCAAGTGCTGAAGTACCCCCCATGGAGGGCCCCTGCATGTGGTGGGCTTCTAGATGAAGGGGCCCGTGGGGCCCTATCCATGATTGTTTCCCAAAAAGAAATGCAGCTATGAGTAATAAAAAGGGGGGATGGGAAGCGGTATCACATAGTTTTTTGGGGCCAGTTTCGGATACCCCTCACCTCCTAAGACCTTTTCAATATTCTCGTAAAGTTTTAGAATGTCATGCCCTGAAGGGGGAGAAAGGGCCCTTGGGGAAATTTTAAGTCCAGAAAAAGTTTGTTATGTCCCCTGAGCTAAACGGGGTGTGTGAAAGGAAACCCTCACCTGGGAGCAACCCCTTTAGGGAGCGGTCATATTAACCCTCAAGGGGAAGAAGACAGCTTGGATCCCCCAGTTCCCAGGTTTCCCCAGCCCACATTTGTCCCCCTCTATGCCTCCCCTGCTGGTGAAAATCCATTTCCCCCCCCTGACCCCCCACCCTACTATAGAGAGATCGCTTTGTGCCCTGAAAATAACCTCTCCAAGTGGTGCATGTGGAATGTACCAAGTTTGGGGAAATGCCACTCCTACCCAGCCCCTGGGTCCCCCTTGGCCCCGCACACACTACGATGTGGAAAACCCCAGGCATCCCCAGGCAATCCCCAAGGAACTTACCCCCCCCGCTCAAAACTTCCCCTGATCCGTGTAGTGCTGGTGGAGGAGGAGAGACCTTTCACCATCTCAAAGGAATGGTTTCCCCCAAAAAAAACAGCCCCCTTTAGGAGCACGGGCCCGCATTCCCAAGCAAACCCTGAGAAAAGACAGCAGCAGTTCGGAGTTGCATGATGGACAAAAATTCTTTGGTTTCTGTATCGGGCCCCTTATACCATCTTTGACGCTTTTGGGTGAATTGATTGGAGGATTTTTTATTGAACTGTGGGGGGGGGCCCATGAGAATGCTAAAAGGCCCTTTTTTCTTTGGATTATGAACTTTGTTTGGGGGGTTATGGCAGGACTCTGCGGGGACTTCCCCGGGGAAGATGAAGAAAAATTTGTCATTTTTGGGGAGTGTGATCCGACCCATCTCGGGGATAGACAAAAAAAAAGACGGCTTGATGAAAATTCATAAAGGATTAAGTTAACTATGAAAAGGTTCGGGGCAATCCCCCAAACCCCCCCCAAGGGTTTTTAGGGGGAGGATCTCTTGGTTTTTGAAAAACAGGTGGAGACATAAAGGAAGGCACCCCCCCCAGATGTTGTAGATGGGACGGGGGGGTCACAAACAAATTTGTCCAACAGTTGTAGAGAGTTTTCTGACCCCAAAACTGCATTGGTGGAGGGTAATGTAAGTGATCAATTATCCCCCCAGCACTTCAAATGTGCCCCAAGCCAAACCCGTTCCCCATCCCCCAGTGTGAGTCGTAAATGAATTTTTTAAAAACCTTTGGGGCCCCTTATTTAAAGGCTTAACCCCTTGTTTTCCCTGGACCCTCTCCTGTGTGGATTTAAACCCACTTTTCCCCCAGTTCCTGTCCTGTGTGGACTCAACCATTGTCTCCCTGGATTCTCCCCTGTCTGTGGAGTTGCCCCTTGCTACACCCTACCTGGTCTGCTGGACCCCTGCTTTTTGGGCTGGACACCCCCTGCTATGCGGGTACTCTGGTTTTTGGGACCCTCCCCGGTGTGGGACTTAACTGCTGCACGTTGACTTGGTTGTGGTCCCTGTTATTGGGACTTCCCCTGCTACCCCGTCTCTGGTCTCCCTGGCCCCTCCCTTGGGCTGGACTTAACCTGTCGCTGTACTTGGTCTGCTGGACCCCCTGTTGTGTCGGATTAAACCCCCCTGTCGCTGTACTTGGCTCCCGGCCCCTCCTTGTGTGCTGGTTAATGCGGCAGTTGTCTCTGGTCTCCCTGGATCCCGCTTATGTGGGGATTTACACCCTGACGTTTATTGGTCTGCCGGGGACTCCTGCCTTGTGTGCTGGAATTACACCTGTACGTTTGTACTCTTGTTGCCTGGATCTGCCTTGTGTGTGGATTACCGCTGCTATGTTGTATTGGTTGCCTGGATCCCTGCCCGGTGTGGGCTGTGGTACATTCTCCTTGCCATACGTTGGTGCGCCTGAGTACTGGCTTTCCATTTTGCCTTGGCATCCTTTATTGGACTATCTGTTTGGTATTACATTGTTACCAGGTAGACTATTTTTGGGCGAGGTTGTGGGCGGTGTGAGGCCTATGCACCAATTAATACATATAAAATGGTCAACCTATTAATTAAGGATTTTTACATAAAACGTATATACTGGACTATATTTCATTCAAAACTTCTAAAACTGGAATGCACTGCGCTCCAATCTCATAACTGAATTCATGACAATTATTTAGCAGTAGGACCCCTCCCTTGCAACCATATGGGTGGTCAGCACCAAGCCAAGTTAGATTACATGAGTATTGTTGGATGACCATGGTGTGGCTAAAAGCAATTGTGGTGATATTTCATAATACCATCAGGAAGGATGCTATATTCTCTCCACTATAGAAATGAAGTTCCCCCAGGAAAGAACTCACTTGGTTATATGATCTATCTCACTACAGATATGTAATACGGGTACACTCATCTCAGGTGGCTTCATATACCAGCTTCTATATGGAAGCATTTTTATAGCATCACCATATCCAGTGTCAAAATACCTCAGTATTCTTGAGGAATGCAAAGAATGACACTAACTGCGACTAGTGCAATACCCCTAAAAGGGGATGTAAAGTACCATGTTTGCATTGAAAACGTTCTCCCACACGACCCCCCTCAAAAAAGGAATGAGAATTTTTTTACTTTTTGCGTCTAACTACAGAGCTTTGTCAGGAGTATGGAGAATTAAAATCCGAATCAGGTAGGTGGTAAGAAACTGTACTCCAATATCACAGCAAGAAATGGCTACTAATTGTGTGTTTTAACCATATATATAGAAGTATTGGCCATCAAAATGGTGCCATAGTGCGTGCGTTGTGACATCACAGTGTGTACATCTGTTTATCGCACACGCGTTGTCAGGCTTCTAAACTTTGTACTTGCCATTTCATATGTTTTTGGTACCATCTTGAGGATGGAAAAACAACATTACAATAATATGGGATGTGTACTTGTTTTCCATCCACAAAATGTCCATGGCACACAGCCTTAATTACCTCACTCTTTTTTAGACTTTGTTTATAGTTCATACCAGATTATTAGCATTTTATGGGGTCAGTTCAAAAACAAAACTTTTTAGATTCCTCGATCAGTTAATAAAGGTTCCATTTTTTTTCTATGTCTTATTGGTGATTGGTAGTGTAGGGGACACGTACCTCGCCCAGTATAGAGTTGTTGGTTGCGCCCATATATGATGATTTATAATTAAGGTTTAGTAAAATACTTGAACCGGTGGATTATTTTGTTGTGCCGTTGTCCTGTCCCCGTATTGTGTGCCCCACGTTCCCAGTAATCCCCGTTTGTGGGTTTTGTGTCCGCCTCCGTGTTGCTCTCTCTCTGCAATCCTAGTTGATCACTCATATATGAATTTATTATTTGTTGATCATTTTCATTCAGTCTATATGGGGTTTTCCCATTATGTGTGACTCAGGTTCTTATAGGGTTTTAGATATATTTAGACTTTTCATTTCTTGCTGTTTTGCACAATTTAATGAATTGATTATTTGTTAACGGTTTGTGTATTTGAACCCTTCTTGGTGTGCAGCTTCTCATGTGATAGGATTCATATTTACTTCTTCCTTATACACGAAGCGTGAGGTACAGACCTGTATTTGTGATGCCAAGGAAAGCAGATTCCTCCATAATCACATCAGAATCGGAGGAAAGGGGCCCCTAGAGGTAGCAGTGATACCCTAGAGGTGATCAGAGCCCCAAAAGACATTGGCCCCACCTCTCTGCCCTCTAGTAGGCATAAGGCCTGTGGCCCCATATAGTGGGACTGATGATAGAGTGATCCTGGTCAGCTGAGGGGTCTCTGTGCACTGGTTACCCCAGGTGATCACCCACCCAGCCTGTCAGTGCTCACCGCTGCCCCCATCAGTAAGGAGTATGCATGTGTTGCCCCAGGTACCTCTTGTGGCCAGTCATTGTGTCTACCAGTAGGAGTCTTCCAGGCTGCAACCATGTACATCTGGGGTGTCTGTGAGGGAGAACACTGCCAGCTGCTTACAGCACTGAGACTCTCCATGAATACTCTGCATGTTGCTGAGCCACCTGACATGGACACAGGCAGTGCCTCACTCCTGACGTCCACCCGCCACACTGCACATGCACAGACGAGGCTCAACACTTAGAGTGGGGGGGAGAGAAAGGACACTGACTCCTCCCAGTTGATGCCAAAAGTCCCCTGGGCCACCCTGAGCACCACTTCCACTATATAGACCTCCAGCAGTCCAGAAGGCACCGAACAATGCAAGAGTGTAGCTCCATCTGCTGGCCATAATGTAGTAATAGTACCACAGTGCCTCAGTATTGCCACTAGATGGAGCTGATGATCATAGGAAATCACTATATGAAATGAAATACGGCCAATATTCATCATGCCTAGGTAAATGTGTGTCATATTCATTCTACAATTACAAACATAGACCTCCAAGTGTTTGTGAAATCTCCCACCACAAAATGTACTCAACCAATGACAGGGCAGGACTCCATTTTTATTCTTCTGCTGCTATCAATTGCCAACCCGGTCCCACACTTCATCCATGTCTTTGGGGACCTCTGATCTCCTTATGAACTGTTCCTTCCATGATGAACATCAGCCATGGAGTATATCTGAGGTGTATATCAGGGTGTGCTTCTTCCCCACATGAGAGCTGGGATGTCCAGCAACATTCACCTAGAAGACATTTCCCACTCAAGGCACTAATACACCTCCAGGGTTGTGTGGGACCCCTGATGTACAGGAAGACAGGACTTCAGTGACGAACATTTCTCTCACTCAGGACAGGAACGTGGCTTCTCCCTCATGTGCAATCTCTGATGTTTGGAAAGGCTGCATTTCACTGAAAAACATTTCCCACACACAGAACAGGAATATGGCTTCTCCCCAGTGTGAGATCTCTGATGTTTGTCAAGACTGGACTTCTCTGAAAAACATTTCCCGCACTCAGGACAGGAAATATGGTTTTTCCCCCGTGTGAGATCTCTGATGTGTGTAAAGATGAGACTTCTGTGAAAAACATTTCCCGCACTCAGGACAGCAATAAGGCTTCTCCCCCGTGTGAGACCTCTGATGATTGACAATATCTGTTTTTGTTGCAAAACATTTTCCACACTCAGGACAGGAAAGTGGCTTCTCTCCCGTGTGAGATCTCTGATGCCTGTACAAACTAGACAACTGTGAAAAACATTTCCCGCACTCAAGACAGGAAAGTGGCTTCTCCCCCATGTGTGATCTCTGATGTCTGTAAAAATTGGATGTCTGTGAAAAACATCCCGCACTCAGGACAGGAATATGGTTTTTCTCCCGTGTGAGATCTTTTATGTCTAGTTAGGTGGGATTTAAAATGGAAACGCTTCCCGCACTCAGTACAGGAAAAGATCTTCCTTGTTGGAAAGCAGACCCGGTCCCACACAGTCTGAGGTTCCTCAGGATACGCGGAATCCGATGGTCCATCTACACTGGGTGGTGCCGGATGGACATTGGAGGGAGCCGGGTTTTCTCCTGGACTATACTGTGTGATGTCCTCATCTTCTACTTTCCAGTCTGGAGACAAAGTGAGACAATCCTCGGAGGTTTTCCTCATCTCCCGGCCATGGACTAAAATACAAAGACAAAGAGGATTACTAGACAGGAGCTGATTGGTTCCCCCAAACCAGGACTCCGCCCACATCAGGCAGCTTGGGCTCTGAGGAGCTTACAATTCCACCCTCAAGGGAACTAGGAAATGGCTCCTCTGATCTCCTACCAGGTCATTTCTTTATTCATGGACCTTAGTCAGAGAGTGAGGAAACAACCAGAACTGTCTTTTATAGGAGGGACAGTGATGAGGGGATTATAGGACGAGGGTCCCCACCCCCTCTATCACTCATCACCATCTTCCCAACACAAGAAAGTACTGCACTTCCTTATTTAGTCCATGATTTAGTCATGAAGAACAGCGGGGCTGAGCCCCACCAGAGGTCAGAGAGTGAGGATGGGGGAGAGAGCAACCAAGATTAATTTATAGGAAGACCAACAAACAGGATAGGTATACAGAAGACTGGACTGATCCTGAAGTCAGGAGTATGTAATGTACAACATAGAGTGTATAGTGCAGGGGTCAGGAGTATGTAATGTACAATATAAATTATACAGTGTAAGGGTCAGGACTCATAATATTGGTATTCAGTAATCAGGGGAAGATTAAATGTTTACTGTAGACAAGTTGCAGAGATCCCACACCGCTGCCTCCCATCTCCTGAGACTGCACTCAGTGACTTGGGTCTTAGACACTACAGACATATCCCTCCACCCGGCACAGCCAGCAGACCACAGAGCAAGGAACCCTGGGAGAAATGTTCTGTCAGAGATCTTATAGAACCAGGTATGGGGCCGAAGACCCAAAGTACATGTCCCAGGTGCCTAGGTTAACGCTAATGGTGAAAATCAACATTTTTCTGCCAGCTGAACCCCAGAATCTCCAAAAATCCAGTCTAGATGATATATAAATTGTTTCTTACAGACTGATATTGCCAAGTGTTGACTACTCTGGACCAATCAGTGAGCAGTATGGGTGGAGGAATGGATTTAGTGTTCATGACCCACCTGTGCTGATCTCTGTAGGAGTGTCCTCCTCTATAAATGTCCCCGTTATTCCATCCTCCTCCATAGACTGCTGATCATCCCTCACATACGCCTCTTCTTCTTCTGCTTTCACCTCAAATTTTATATCTATCAGATCTTCACCCTAAACCAAAAAAATGAGAAATTTCACCAAAAATATAAAATAAGCTCACATGAAAAATCCACATATTATCTCCTCAAATCCATGTTCTAGATGCTCAGTCCAACCAACCTTGTAATAGTGAGGGATGGTGTGACCTTCCTGTGTGGAGTCCCGGGAATACAGAGGACGGGGACATCTCTCTGGTGGGTTCCTGGTATTAGGTGGCTCCATCATATCCTTGTGTCCTTCTGAAAACTCCTCCATCACTCCATACTCCTCATCCTCCTCTTTATACTCTTCTTTAACATCAATATTATCAATCCCCGAGGATTCCACTCTGAAAGATATAATAAAACATTCATTGTAACAAACATGCTGTGTATAAATCACAACTACCAATAATTGTCATCATCTACCTGATGATGGTGAGGGATGGTGTGACCTTCCTGTGTGGAATCCCGGGAATACAGAGGACGGGGACATCTCTCTGGTGGGTTCCCATGACTGGATCCATCTGTAGGAAACACACACACTGACTGAATCCATTGTTTCTATGTGTTTATCAGATGATGGGGGATCTAGGTGGATCCTCCGTACTGCTCTCTCCTTTACAATAAAGTCTCCTCTTACCCGGTGATGTGAGGGGCGGCTGATTGTCCATCATGACGTCCTTGTAGAGATCCTTGTGTCCTTCTAAATACTCCCACTCCTCCATGGAGAAATAGACAGTGACACCCTGACACCTTATAGGGAACCTGACACACACAATGATACAGTCACCATCCAGACACATCCCTTGTCTGTTACTGGAGAATGTCCCAGAATTCCCGGCACCGCTCACCTCTCCTGTCAGCAGCTCCATCATCTTCTTGGTGACTTCTAGAATCTTCTGCATGTTGTGTCTCTCAGGGTTTAGGGAGTCACATGGAGGCACTGTGATGGTCATATGATCACCTGACTTCAGAAGAGGAAATCTCTGTATTGAGGAACCAATAGGAATATCATGTTAGACTCCCAGAATCCTCCTCACCTCTCCGGTCAGGTCTGTGTTTTATTAATAGAGATGAGAGAGTGACGTCATGTGACCTCCCAGAATCCTCCTCACCTCTCTCCGTCAGGTCTGTGTTTTTATTAATAGAGATGAGAGTGATGTCATGTGACCTCCCAGAATCCTCCTCACCTCTCCGGTCAGGTCTGTGTTTTATTAATAGAGATGAGAGTGATGTCATGTGACCTCCCAATCCTCCTCACCTCTCCGGTCAGGTCTGTGTTTTATTAATAGAGATAAGAGTGATGTCATGTGACCTCCCAGAATCCCCTCACCTCTCCTCAGGTCTGTGTTTTATTAATAGAGATAAGAGTGATGTCATGTGACCTCCCAGAATCCTCCTCACCTCTCCGGTCAGGTCTGTGTTTTATTAATAGAGATAAGAGTGATGTCATGTGACCTCCCAGAATCCTCCTCACCTCTCCGGTCAGCAGGTAGATGATCTCCAGGGTGAGGTTTAGTATCTTCTCAGTCATGTGACTCCGGTCCTCCTCCATCCTCATTGGTGCCATCATGTGATCTATACAGGTCTCCTTGTAGACGGATAACTTTGGGAAATGAAAGTAAGAATGATTTGGATGGTATTGGTCACACAATAATAGGATGTGGATGTGAGGGGGGAATAGGAGGGTTGCTGGACATTGAAGAACTACTCCCCCCATGGGAAGACATTTAGTCTGGACTGTTTAGGGTTTACAAAATTTTCAAGGTCCCGGGACCCTCTTGACCTGCTGCATCAGAAATCCCCTTTTCTCTGTTGGGTTTGTTTGGTCTCTGAACTGGTTTTGATGAGTATTAGATCTGCAGACAAGGAATGATAAATATGATCCTTCCTATGACTTGTTTGCTCTGAGGCAGTGCTGTGAGGTCAATGTCGGCTCATCATGATGTCCAGGAAGGGGAACTTGCTGGCTGGAATTGCTGGATAATCAGGATAATTGGCAGAACTCCGGCTGCAAGGCTCCAATCTCCAGCAGCCTGCTGACTGACAGGAGTGATGTCACTGTCACTCTTTGCAGTAAGAGAAGGGATTGGATTGGGTAGCAGGAGGATGGTGCTGGTGGAGTAGAGAGCTGTGGGGGAGGAGTCTGTTCTCATCTCTTCTATGTGTGGGTAGGAGGAGGACAGCAGGGGGAAGGGTTTAATCTCTTAGTTGCCAAGTATTCTGAAATTTCCAGGACATTGTACAGAGTGGCAGTGGATTTTTCTGGCTCTGAATTCTAGTACCGGGCACTGCCAGATTCTGTGGTATGGGAAGGTATTGGACTGTCCGCCCATTAAGCATTAATGCTATGCATACAGACCTCCCCAAGGACCAAGTGTCCTTCTTTGTTCTATTTTGTGTCTTGCAATATAATTCTTGACCAGTGAGATGGAGAGGTGAAGACTCCTACACGTGCTGGCAGGAGATCTTTAAGGAGGTCAGAAAAGTAAGTGAAGGTGGGTGGGAGGACCATCAGAGACCAAGAGTTCCTATGAGCCCTAAAGCCCCCTCTTACCTCAGAGCCTTGCAGCCTGAATACCCCCTCAGAGGCCCCCACAGTCCTTCAGCCCCACTAACCTCTCAGAGTTGTTCAGCCCTATTACCTCCTAACAGGCTCCCAAAGTTCTTCAGCTACTCCTCCTCCTCAGAGGTCCCAGAGTCCTTCAGATGCAGGAAACCCTCAGAGGATCCAGAGTCTTTAGTCCCACTACCTCCTCAGAGACCCCTCAGCTCCTCTACTTCCCTCAGACCCCTCAGTATTTCCCTCCCTCTGACACCAATGATGGAACATATTCTTCATGGCCGGCTGGGGAATGTTTTCCTTCCTCCTGAGCAGCAATGTAAGGGGCTCTATGCTCCATACTCCTGACCCCGGCACTCCATCATTGTGTTGGCTGCATAGTGTAATGATTGCCCATTGGCTGCCTGTGTAGTGTCATCATTGCCCTTTGTAGGCCATGTATGGTCAGGATGGTCCT
This sequence comes from Staurois parvus, assembly GCA_951230385.1. Taxonomy (NCBI): domain Eukaryota; kingdom Metazoa; phylum Chordata; class Amphibia; order Anura; family Ranidae; genus Staurois; species Staurois parvus. Next base: position 8,069 of record CATNWA010011196.1, on the reverse strand, counting down.
TGTCTTGTCTATTTATTGTCAGTGCTGTTTGTTTAGAGGACCATATTACTAGAATTTATCTCCACAATGAGGAGAATGTTCCGGCCCCGGAAGTGGGGGAATGTTCTGCCCCTGAAGGGGTTCATCTGGGTTCCCACACTATATATGTGTGTATCATCATCTGCTGGAGATAAAAGACGTCACAGTGACTATGGAGGAAGAGGACGGACATGACTATGGAGGAAGAGGACGGACGTGACTATGGAGGAAGAGGAAGAGGACGGACGTGACTATGGAGGAAGAGGACGGACGTGACTATGGAGGAAGAGACGGACGTGACTATGGAGGAAGAGGACGGACGTGACTATGGACGGACGTGACTATGGAGGAAGGAGACGTGACTATGGAGGAGAGAGGACGGACGTGACTATGGAGGAAGAGGACAGACGTGACTATGGAGGAAGAGGACGGACGTGACTATGGAGGAAGAGGACGGACATGACTATGGAGGAAGAGGACGGACGTGACTATGGAGGAAGAGGACGGACGTGACTATGGAGGAAGAGGACGGACGTGACTATGGAGGAAGAGGACGGACGTGACTATGGAGGAAGAGGACGGACGTGACTATGGAGGAAGAGGACGGACGTGACTATGGAGGAAGAGGACGGACATGATGGGGGTTTACTGGGTGTAAATAGAAAATAATGTCTTATTACCTCCTCTGCTGCCACTTCTGGTAACGTCTCTTCTCTACTTCAAAACCACTTGGAACTTCCTGCCTGACTCACTTCCTGCCTGACATCACTTCCTGTCTGTACCTGACATCACTTCCTGTCTGTCTTCCATAGAGACTTCCTGTCTGGGTAGAAGTGAGATCACCACCTTGAGGAGCTCAGAGGAACTGCAGCCCCGAGAAACATCTGTAAGGCTCTGTTCACATCTTTGCATGCTTTTTTGCAGTTCATTTTGCATTTTTTATGTGTTTTTGATATGTTTGTAAGGGAGAATGTCACCAGCACACCGAGGATCACCAATATGGGTCCAAACGTTTTAATAAACGATCACATAGTTACAGCAAGCAATGTTTCGGAGTCTCGCAGGACCCCTTCATCAGGCATGTGACGGAGGAGTCCTGCGAGTCTCCAAAACATTGCCTTGCTGTAACTATGTGATCGTTCATTAAAACTTTTGGCCCCATATTGGTGATCCTCGGTGTGCTGGTGACATTCTCCCTCGCTGATTCTGTTTGGTTCCAACCGAACCATTTTTTATGCAGGAACAATGCGTTTGGATTGTACACTTGCATGTTGATACGTTTGTGATACCTTTGTGGTGCATTTTGTGTTTTTTTCAGTTTTTTTTTTTTTTTCCAAAGTCGAATTTTTTTATTTGCTGGGCAGAATAAAAATGCACAAACCCATGCATTTCAGCAAATTCTCCATTGAACTCTGTTGTAGCAAAAATGCTTCATTTTGCTTTTTAAAAAGTCCCTGACCCTTTCCAAAAACACAGCAGCTCAAAAAAGCCTAGATGTGAATGTGTCCCATAGGAAACCATATTTAATGGACTGGAGTGTGTTTCTGAAAACAAAAAGTACTAAAAAACGTGCATTGGTGTGAACAGCCTGAATAATCACTCCTGTAAAATATCTGCCTTACACGGCTACCAGGGAAACTCAAATATAACACAAATAAGGAAGAAAATATAATTCTAGCTCTTATGGAACCAACGCTTTAACAAAGATATTTTATTACATATAGAAAATACATTAAAACAGATTCCCTCTGAAATCAATTTTTGGTAAAGAAAATGTAAAATTATTCTTTAAAGCAGGGCTTGAAAAAGCCGCTCGCCCGCCGCTCGCCAAATACGAAGGGAAATCCTTGTGTGGCGAGCACAGATGGAGCTCCAAGCCTCATTGTGAAGCCGAGTTCCCAACTTCCGGTTCCGACTTCTTCTTCAGCACCGCCATTACACTGGCAGCGCCGCTGAGGGGACAGGTGCAGGAGAGGTCTGCTCTCCTCCACTGAGAGGAGACACCTGCTCTCCACCACCACAGGGGACTCGAGGAGAGGTCCGCTCTCCCCCGCCATGGGGGACACGAGGAGAGGGCCCGCTCTGCACTGCCTTGGGGGACACGAGGCCCACTCTCCACCACGTTTGGGGACACGAGGCCCGCTCTCCACTGCCTTGGGGGCCATGAGGCCCACTCTCCACCGCCTTAAGGACACGAGGCCCGCTCTCCACCACCTTGGGGGACACGAGGCCCGCTCTCCACCGCCTTGGGGGACACAAGGCCCGCTCTATACCACCTTGGGGACACGAGGCCCGCTCTACCCACTGCCTTGGGGGACACGAGGCCTGCTCTCACCACCTTGGGGGCCCGCTCTACACCACCTTGGGGACACGAGGCCCGCTCTACACCTGCTCCACCTTGGGGGACACGAGCCCACTCTACACCACCTTGGGGGACATGGCCCGCTCTACACCGACTTGGGGGACATGAGGCCCGCTCTACCACTCTACCTTGGGGGACATGAGGCCCGCTCTACACCACCTTGGGGGACACAAGGAGCCCGCCCCCGGGCCCTCTACACTGCCTTGGGGGACAAAGCCCAAAGCTCTACACTGCCTTGGGGGACATGAGGCCCACTCTACACTGCCTTGGGGGACACGAGGAGAGGCCCACTCTACTAAAAGCCTTGGGGGACACGTGGAGGAGAGGCCCGCTCTAACACCGGCGTGGGGGACACATGAAGGACACCCACCAACACTGCACATCACTACACCCGCCAGCTTAAGGTAAATTACATTAACTAAATTTACATCTTTTAAAAGAGACTTTAGTTTACTAAAGATGCAGGAGATAAACAAAAAAATACAAAATGTTCACTCCAGGTTTAAAGCTGTAAAACGTGATATTTTGATTGCACCCGATTTATTAATCTATTGCTGTGATATTTAAATTGACATAATAAAGCTTTGTTATAATTGCAGTTTTTTATATTTTGGACTCTTTATTCTAAAGAAAAATGTAATTTCATAAGCTTTAAGGGGGTGTGGTTGGGGGCAGGGCTAGGGGCGGGGTTTGGGGACAGGGGTGTGGTTGGAGGCGGACCTGGGCAAGGTTGGGTGGGGCAACTGGTGGAGAGTAAGGTTTTTTTCCTGGCTAGTAGGTCTAGACTCAAAATTTGAAGCCCTGCTTTAAAGTATAAAAATATACATCAATCCTCTCATAATGAAAATGTTAAACATAAAGTACAGGGATAGAACAATCCTCAGAAGGGAACATGTAGGATGACAGGAAAGGCTCCTGACTGGTGAGATCCTCCAAACATAATGATGACATCCATGAACTGGAGCGAGCTCGTTGGGGTGATAAAGCCAATCTGGAAACACTGTGTAGACGTTCTCCAAGAACTCAGCACACTCAGCACACTCCAGGTGTGGAGAAAGTCTCCAGGTGGGTTTAGCCTGTCATTTATCATAGATACAAACACACTGTAACCGGGATGGATCACTCACTATGCCATTTGCTCTCTTTTTTAGTCTGCTGGCATAGCTGTGTCCAAATTCGATAGATCTGTACCTGATCCGCTGTGCTTTATTTCTCCTCCCGAGACCGACACTTCCTATCCTCCACCTACAGCCATCATACTACACTGCAGTGTGGATGGGAAGAATACTCTCCATGGTGCAATGATAGAAACTGACCAGAATTCCTGGACACCAAAACACCAATCATATGAATGTGGAACTCTTTGGAGTAATCCTCTTTGGACATACTGCAAAAAGTTCTGCAATGTCTTCTCTTCTCACCTTGGAACTCCTATCTGAAGATATCAGCCTGTAAACTTGTACACAAAGGGCATTTACTCTGTCAAAGATCTGCTGAACAACACTTACATAAGAACGTTTCAGGATCCCAGCCTCACTTATTTTCTGGACCAGAAAGACTTCTACAAATTCCTCAGAATTAGACATATGCTACCTCACCTGCACTGGTGTGAGAACACTCAGCCCATGGGCCTCATAACACTCTTCAACAGCTCTACACCTTCCAGCTCCCATCTCTCTACCTTCTACCACCTACTCCAAAAACAAACTCATACAACCAAACTCCCAACGATGGATTCTGGAAATCGGAACTCTAATTCTCTATCTTTTGAAAAAAAAAACAATATTTTCTCATTTCTGTTATAAAAAATATCCAATTAAGTCAAATTTCATCATAAATTTAGGTCAAAATGTATTTTGCTATATGTCTTTGGTAAAAAAAAAAAAAATCCATAACTGCATATTAATTGGTTTGTGTGAAAGTTATAGAATCTACAAACTATGGGATAGATAATGGAATTTACACAGCTTTTATTTCTGACTGCCATCACATTTCTTGAGGTGCTAAAAAATACCAGGATAGTACAAACACCCCCAAATGAGCCCTTTTCAGAAAGAAGACACCCTAAGCTATCTGCTGAGAGGCATGTTGAGTCCATGGAAGATTTTTTTTTTTTTTTGCTTTTTTTTTTCTTACACAAAATTGTCACTTTAAGTGACATATTGCTCACACAAGCCATGGGTATATGTGGAATTACACCCCAAAATACATTCTGCTACTTCTACCAAGTATGGGGGTACCACATGTGAGAGGACTTTTTGGGAGCCTAGCCACATACAGGAGTCTGAAATCCAATGACCACTTTGAAAGCTGAAAGTGCACAACTTCCTCATTTCACTTCCTCACTACCTATCACAGTTTTGGAGGCCCTGAAATACCAGGATAGCACCAACCCTGACCCCATATCTGGCACGCTTGCTGGGGAAAAATTGTTTGAATGCAAGGTGGCCATAAAAATTAATGAGGGACTCATCAACGCAGATTTTTTGCTGGGGAGTATAGACATCTGCACATTTTTGGTTGAGGTGATTTATGAAGGGCCTAATTTTGTGGAGTCAGTAAAATTCAGGGTCACCCCGAGAGAGATGTCGTTGAAGTGCATAAAATGCAATATCTTCTCATATCTATGCCTGGCCATGGCAGCAGAGAACACGGCATATGATGAATCGGGTCTGTGGACCAATACAACCGCAATTCATTTTTCTTAGTAATGCCCATGTTGAGGGTTAGGCCCAAAAAAAACCTTAAATTGGGAAACCGTAATAGGTTTCCATGCAAATAGTCTGGCAAGGTTTGAATTTGGGTTGGTGGCGATAAACTGTTGTGCATATAAATTGCTTTGATCCACAATTAATGCATACAGATCTTCCATGAAAAACAGCTCCAAAAAATCAAGGGGAGGAGTTAAATTTGCTGTTTCCACCTGAATTCCGGGTTGGGCAGTGAATGGGGGAAGTACGGGTGCTGCAGAATTTGTGGGCTGCCAATCGGGATTTGCAAGCACATCCGGAAGGACTAGGGCTCTATGGGCCTGTGTGCGAATTCTTGGTGGCTTGCGGGACAATACTTGTGCTCACACCACCGCACCAGCTTGTACTGCACTTATGGGACTCACCATGTCACCAAGTCATACTGCAGTGCTGGTATGTGAAAGACCAGGATGTACTAGGCTGCTGGTGATCGCCAGTTCACCAAAAGGTAGTGTGGCACTAGTACTGGCACTCTGCTGCATATGAGAGTCATCATGCAGATTGTACCACCTCAGCAACCTGGGAATGGGGTCGGGTATGCCTGACCTTAGCAGGGACTCTTCTCCATCGTCTGAGCTATCTGTCAGGGTGCCGCTGCTGTCTACAGGTTCATATTCTGATGTGGATTGTGTCAGTGAGGCTTCCCCCTTCACTCTCACCTGACATGCTCAGAATCCTGTGGCCTCTTCACTAGTGTAGCTTTCGTTGGACATTTTGGCCACTAAATTTATAGGTACCTAGTGCGACTCATAGGAAAAAGAGCACCTGGCTGTCAGGGACTGCTTGAACCGCTACAAAAAAATTTATTTGCAAGTGCAAGCAGAGATCAGGCCTGATTCTGCAAACACTGCGGTTTTGTGTGCAATGTATCCTGTGACAGTGACAGTTACTGACACTGCACTTGCTGGGGGAGGGGGGTTAAGCGTAGGGGATAAACGCAGGTGCTGGCAGGTGCCGGGGCTGATCCCGCAAACGCTGCATTTTTGGGGACACTATACTAATGTGAATGCTGGTATAGTGCTGATCTGATCAAAGATATTGATCCATTCAGACACTATACTAGCAATGGAGGTTTATTGTGTATGAGCGTGTTCCTGGCAATCAAGGGGTTAAATGTGATGACTGGTGTAGTGACGGGCAATCTGACACTATCTGGGAGGGATGCTAACTGACACTAACGCTATGTGAAGTCGCTGGTGACACTAATACAGTGATCAGCAAAAAATCTGTACACTGTACTAATGACACTGGTGACAGGGCAGCGAAGGGGTTAACTGGGGGGGATCAAGGGGTTAAATTTGTCCTAAATGTGATTTTACTGTGTGTGTGCAGTGTGTGGATCTGCTTTCTTCTCTCTCTGGGATGGAATGTGCTCAGAGAGAGAAGATTTCATCATTTCCTGTACCTGTGTAATGTAAAATGAACTTGGGCACATAAATTGTGCTCTGAACGTCATCTAAGTCACAACAAATAGATCGAACCACACGACTGCTGATACCATTAATACGTACTATCACATGACATTAGAGTGTTGCCATGGCTTTAATTGCAAATTTACAATGTTAACCAGATTACACAGTGCACAGGGACGAAAGAAAGTATGTGAGGCACTAGATTATTGAATTTCTCCCAGATGCTAGTTGGAGACAGGATGTTGAGGCACAACCTGGACTACCAAATGCAGTGTGATGAGTATTGGTTGTGTTGCTGACAGCTGGTCCCTGCCCTTAAAAAACACACACGTCTGTTTAGGGTTTACTGGTTTCAAGAAGCACTGTATGATGTGAACCATGCCTCGCAGAAAAGAGAGCTCTCAGAAGACCTACGATCATAGAATTGTTGACCTGCATGAAAGCTGGAAAGGGTTACAAAAGTATCTCCACTCTCTAGCCTTGATGTTCATGTCCACGGTAAAGACAGACTGTCTACAAATGGAGAAAGTTTAGCACTGTTGCTACTCTTCATCCTATGGCGTGGTCGTCCTGTAAAAATATGACTGCAAGAGCACAGTCGCAGAATGCTGCATGAGGTAAAGAAGAATCCCAGAGTGTCACTAAAGACCTACAGAAATCTCTGGCACATGCTAACATTTTTGTTTGACACATCTACAATAAGGAAAACATTAAACAAGAATGGAGTACATGGGAGGACACCACGGAGGAAGCCATTGCTGTCCAAAAAGGAATATTGCAGCACGTTGTTGAAGTTTGCAAAAGAGCACCTGGATGTTCCACAGCACTACTGGCAAAATATACTGTGGACAGATGAAACCAAGATTGAGTTGTTTGGGAAGAACACACAACACTATTGTGTGGAGAAAAAAAGGCACAGCACACCAACATCAAAACCTCATCCCCACTGTGAAAACATGGCGGAGGGAGCATCATGGTTTGGGGCTGCTTTTTTTTTTTTTTGGGCTGCCTCAGGGCCTGGACGGATTGTTTTCATTGATGGGAAAATGAATTCCAGAGTTTTATCAAGACATTTTGCAGGAAAACGTAACACTCACGACCATCTGTCCGCCAACTGAAGCTCCGCAGAGGATGGGGTGATGCAACAGGACAATGACCCAAAGCATACAAGTAATTCAACAAAACAATGCTGCAACAGCACAGAATACGCCTTCTGGAGTGGCCCAGTCAGAGTCCTGACCTCAACCTACGATTGAAATGCTGTGGCATGACCTTAAGAGAGCGATTCACACCAGACATCCCAAGAATATTGCTACACTGAAACAGTTTTGTGAAGAGGAGTGGTCCAAAATTACTCCAGATCGTTGTGCGGTCTGATCTGCAACTACAGGAAACGTTTGGTTGAGGTTATTGCTGCCAAAGGAGGGTCAACCAGTTATTAAGTCCAAAGGTTCACATACTTTTTTCCTCCCGCACTGTGAATGTTTTACATGTTATGTCAATTAAAACCATGGCAAACATCTAATG